>OZ026618.1:42576047-42586047 GCA_964020975.1 Hermodice carunculata | reverse complement strand
CCTTTGTATCACAGAGGTTTGACATCAATTTTGCTAAAATAATTACAACCATTATACTTGTTAGTGCGGTCATATACAATGTCAGATCTCTGCATTTTTTTTTTCAATTTTAATCACATAAGGTTTTGTTAAACTTTCGTCTGTGCTTTCGCTGAAAAAAAGAAGGTTTCTTTCTTTTTTGTTTCGACATGTCAATATATTTTTTCATTTGACAAAACAGGCATATCCAGAACCTGGGATTATCCTTGCTCATTTTTCCATGTGATCACTTACCCATAGTTGCCCGCTTAAGTGTTTGCCTCTTTGCTATCGTTGCCTTATCATACTGCTTCCTAGTTCATTGCTGTGGCGCCGATGGAAATGTTGGCACATTCTCATCAAAACAGTTCACATATAATATTTTTGTTCAGACAACTCATTGTTTACATTTTAACATGTAGGCATGTCTCAAATATACCCTTCTTTTGTCTGAGTCAATTATTTGTCCGCATGTTTCTGCAGCTGAATCATTTGCATTTCCTGCTTTCAGCCTTATTTTTTTCTTTTTGATTCGGCACTATCTTTATTTAGGAGAACTTTTAGATTTGGGTTATCCTTTGCTTACTATGAATTTAGTGTCTAACAAACATTTTTTTTTGTGTGATCATCGACAAGATGTGATTGTCTGCCGTACTTTTCTTGTGCAGTAGTAATTTTTGGACTATATAGAGATACCATAAAAAAATTGTTATGAAAATTTGGCTTTAGCCTCTCTGTTCGATCTCCATTCGTTTCGAGTGGAGGTCTGATGCTCTGTCTATACCACTTGTGATGAGGTAATCAAGATATCCAAAGGTTCATTTTTATTCTAAATTGTAAAATAATTACTTAATTAGAGTAAATTAGTTATTCATTCATCAAATTAAGTGTATTATTTAAAATTTTGCTAACTGCAGCGTCATCTTTGTTAATATAGGCACTTTATTACGTCACAGTGGCGCAAGAGTATGCAGCAGGCAGCGGGTACTGACACGTGATCCATCTTCAACTCCAAAATCGTTGTCGTTTTTGGTGTTTTTTGTGTTTTTGTGAATTTAAATGTTTTTTTTTTTTTTTTTTTTTGGTTGTTTTTTTTTGGTTTTTTGTTTCTTGGGGGGAGGGGTGTTTCTTTTTTCTTTTTCTTTTTTTTTTTTTTTTTGGTTGTTTTTGTTGTTTTTATTTTTTTTTCTTATTTAATTCCTTCCGGTTTTTTCCAGGGCTCTGGAATAAAAGTAGTCCGCCACAGTATGTCATTGGTATTTGTGGGAATAAAGAATACGTATCGCAAACATAGGATTTTGCTTATTATAAAAGGTTCAGAATACGTTTGGCAACATGATTATGACTTGTCAAACAGTTTATTGTGTCCAAGTTGATAGACACGGGCCAAACCAACACCGCAGCTAATATGAATGATCTGTATTATTGGCAAAGTTTCAGGTACTTTGAATATTTACAGCCTTTTCATTAATACATACATTGGATATTCATGGAATGGGAGTGAGAATAGAATTGTCATACTCAGAATTTGGTCTTCTAGGTAAACACGATGTTATAGTTTACATGCAGTATATACTGTTAAATAAATGCTGAATATAGTATCAAGGAGCGAGGTGAGTTTTGCTTTCACGGTAATATATTCTTTGTGATATACGCCAGCTGCTGGCCTCAATTAAATAGATGTGTTCTTACAGACTAAAACACGTGATATATAGCTGAATTGATAACATAAACGTGTGCATTTGTGCATACTGTTTATTCCGATCATAGATAAAATGTCCATCCGAATGATAGTAAACACGTTCAGCACCATTGCTTGATTCAACTCCATGGTACACACGTAGCATTGCTTATGAGCAAAGGCATAATATAATTATATTTGCTTTATATTCAAAGGACCACAATCTCCTTTTATCGCTGAAATACATAGTAACACAAGTTCTGTGTGCAATTCAACAACAGTGGTGGACTGTGTTTCCTTTCTACTAATTTCCAGGTGGACCAGCATCAATACACATTCCTCTGCACTCCACATTACTCGTTGTTCATTTCAATTCCATTAAGAGTAGGCGGTATGACATACATTTAATGTGTATGATATCAATATATGAAAATGTAAGTGTATTAGCATGTGATTTCTATGCAGGTCAATGCGTTTTATGCATTTGTCTGTTTCAGGATAGAAGTGCTTGTACATTTTGTAAATTTTAAACTACATATGCGGCTAATTCAAGCATGTATATTAAGGAAGCTCGTGTCAGTACGGTTATTTGACCATATGGAGAGAGTTGACTATAGAATAATAAGAGTAAATGTTGTTGTAATAATAGTTCAGTTTCATACGGGTTCGGGAAATATATATATGTATGAATGGGTCCTATTTTTTCTGTCTATATGATCAATATTAACAAACACTGATAAATCTATTGTTTGCCATGTCTGCCAAATGATTTGTTTTTCATTTTTTTATTTGTATATTTGTTATTTGTTGTTTGTTTGTTTGTTTGTTTGTTTGTTTGTTTGTTTTTTTGTTGTTGTTGTTTGTTTGTTTTTGTTTTTTTTTTTGTTTGTTTTAGTTTTGAGGTATTCTCTCTTGTGAGAAATAAATGACATATCGAAGTACATAACTTTTATGTAAAATATAATTGATATATTCATGAATTGTGCGTACCAGTACTATAAAAAATGTGAGCTTGTCCGTGATGAATTTCAGTAACATCAAATTATCCCCTACCCGAAACCCTGGTAAAAGTCCAGTTTAGGGGAATAACTCCTGGTAAGAAAGAGTTGGCATGACAACGGTGACATTCACAACTTAGTTAAGATTATCGTGAAGCAAGCATATAATTAAATATATAACTGCAATAGCTAAGTGTGTAGCATGGCACGTCCATTCTGCTAGAAAAGGGAATAATTTTTTTTAAAAAGGTTTGGACGATATGTATTTTTGTTTCTCGCTAAATGAGGATATCTTGCCCAACTTGCCGTAAATTTTTTGCGCCCTAATAGCGAGCATTTTATTAACTTACGAGTTGTACCTTTAAAATGGAGTTTTACGGTAATCCTTGCATACGTGTGAATAACCATAAAACCTGCTTTATGTCATGGTGAATTTGTCGGTATTCAATAAGACACATGAAATACGCGGCACGGACCAGTTATAGCCTGACATCTGACCTACGCTCTATAATGCCTGCGCTTGCTTCAAATATGATCAAACGCATTGCAAATATGAAAAATGTATACTTTGATGTTGATCAAAATGCTCAATTGCCATTGCCCTGCGATCTGAGGTTCATGTATCGCGTGTGATAAACCATGTTTGGTATTGTTGTTTTGAGCTATACTTCCTTTATATGTAATACATTTACAAATCAAAATGCATAACGTTCTTGTTATGGACAGCTGACACATAACCAGAAATACTACCACCTAGACTTATACCGATACTAAATGAATCGGAAGATTTTTTTCATCAATTGAACTAGATGTGCTTGGGTTTTACCTTGTTGCCTGGGTAACAAAGTTGAGGAACAGTTCAAAGACAAGTATGTTTAAGGTATTAATGTGTATATTATTAACCTATTATCGCCACTAAACCCTTCATGTCAGGTCTCTTTAGCAACCCCTTTAGGCAGTCCACAACTGAACTTTTTACAGTCTCTATCTAAGTGGGCTGCCTGCGGAAATTCAATGATTTTGATATTACTATCATCATCATCATCATCATCATCATCATCATCATCATCATCATCATCATCATCATCATCATCATCATCATCATCATCATTAATGAGACAATTTTAGAATTGGAACAGACTGGGTTTCTAGTTACTACACCAGTAGGCTAATTACAGAAGGTACCCTTTACTTTTTTGTCTGAATGGATAAAACATTCCAAAATCGGAGAAGCATATTGTAAAAGTTATATTAATAGAGAATCTTACATGGCTGAGAGTGGGTAACTATTTTTTTGCTCGCGAGGGATCGTTGTTGATGGAGGAAGTCATGAATGACCGCAGTCCACGACGGATTTTTTCCACACCAACAATGATACCCTGTGAGAGAAAATTAGTAACTCATGCTCCAGCCATGTGAGTCTTTTTTTAAATTCTGTGTTTAATTGGGTATTCATGGCAAAATATATGCCCTAGGCCCACTTTCAACGCTCACCAGGTGTCCGGTGTTTCGTAACGTCGGTCACAGTTATTTCACATCACGCGTGGTGTATAACGAAACGTCGGTCAGGCACATTTGACTTTGTCTAAAGTTCATTTCATCATGTCACCAATGCAGGCACGTCACAATTTACTTGTGACAATATGTTGGTCATGTGATTTACAGTGAGTTACTACTTTTGAATTTTAGTCTAGAAAATGAGAATTCACTGTTAAACATAGAATAAAGTGAAACATAATATTATTTAGGTCAAGAATGGTAAAAAGAAAAGTGAATCAGTTGGGGTGCACTCTGTACGCAGCAATCCTATTGTTCATGCCTCTGGGCAGCCAGTCTTACTTATAAAATGCAGCGGCCTGTTACATGGCAGTTGATCAGTTGTCAAGTGTCAAGTAACTTAATTTGGATATACTCATGGCATTTATGTTCCGTTTATTTCATTACAAATGGTGCCAAAAGTGTTCATTCAAAATTCAGTTTGGAAATAGATGTTCTTTTAAAGTATTGACACTTCCATTATACACCCAGGTCTATTTCAAGGAAATAAGCTCTGCTGACAAAACGTCGCATGGCAACTGTGCCTGATATTAAAAGGTGTTGTTACCAGCCAGGGAGTTTGGGTCTCCTGAACGAGATGCGTGATTATTGACTACACAAGTCTAAAGCATTTTTTAGCCATCATTATGATGTGCCCTGTGGCACTGATGGTCTAAACTAGGCCTGCAATGGCTCCAAGGAATGGAAATCTAGGGTGTTCTTTATGAAAATTTCTCTCTACAATTGAACTATATGTCATTTTAGATAAGATGATAGATGAGATTGAACCATCAGTTATCAGACTACTTGAACCGAAAATGGTCAAGGTTTACATGTACATCCTCCAGTGCATATAAACTTTTCATTCTTTCCGCAGAACACCCAGAACAGTAGTAGATGATTGGCTTGAGGTATTCCAGGCGAGGAGTTACTGACTAATAAGGAATTGCCTAACCTGCACGCTGACTGGCTTTTGAGAACACCCAGGACATTCAATTGGGGGAAGAGAGAGAAAAGACAGTTGAAAACCACCAGCAAAGAGATGAACAATGAATGATACAGATCAGATCTTGGGCTTGTATTACATTGATTTGAATGCAACTGGCATATATCCTGAGAATATTACCAGAGGTGCCTTCGAATTCTCATCAGCCGATATATTACAGGCAGCAAAAGCGCTTAATATGATGGGAACTGGCCTTGGAACTTTGTCTGTTCTCATGAATGTAATATTTCTGATTGTCATATGGCTTCATAAAGACAAAGCCCCCTTATATCACCTGTATTTGAGGAATCTAAGTTTTGCTGATGCCTTCGCTTCACTAACCTTTCTTATCATAACACACATCCAATATGACGCACCTGGAATGGACCTTGAACTGCTGCAAGTGCTGCTGTACGTTTTTCGCAGTGCACCCTGGATGTTTTTGACTGGCTATCTACTGACTCTGCTGTGTTTGTCCATTAACCAGTATGTGGCTGTTTGTAGACCTCTACATTATGGACACCTAATGACCACGAAGAGGGTTCGGATGTCTTTGGCTCTGGTGTGGTTTTTCTCATCTCTACAGATTTTTGTACCTCTTATAATTCTCGTTGCTTTGTGGGTATTAGAAAACAAACAAGGTATATTCAAGCATCTGTACAATATTTCTGTCATTGAAATCACCGTTTGGATGGGGCTGTTTGCCAGTGTTACTTTTCTCGCAATTGTCCTCAATATTTTGGTATACAAGTGTACTCATCGCCTAAAGCAAAATGGAATTCCAAAGAGTAACACAGAGTCAACGAATCTACGAATGAAGAAAGAAGCATTTCTCACTGTGGTGCTACTACTTGTTGCAAGCATTTTCTGTCGGCTTCCATTTCCAGTTATGGGAATTCTCACCATAAATGGTTCTGAGATCGGACATCCTGATGTGCTGGTAATTTTGAATGCCATACTGCCCTTCCTCCTGCATTTAAACTTCTTTGTAGATCCTCTCATATACTTTCTTAGAATGCAAGGGGTACGGTCACTTTATCAAGCAATGTTTGCAGCCTATGTTCCCTGCAGAAATACGCCAAACTCCCTTCACCACAAGGAGGAACAAAATCAATTCAGCTCTTCCTTAAAAAAGAGACCACAGTCATCAGACGCCGTCAATGGCCTGTGCAATGATAGTGCAGCGTCGCGCCTTCTGGAAACCAAAGACTCCTCAAAAGAGCAAGGTGACGAATGGCTGTGACTCCTCGTTGGCGCTACGCAACAATCAAATTCATTTTTAATGGGTCTTGCCCTTAAACCGGGGAATGGACTGTGACATGAAGCCAATTATAGTACAGCAAGACTGAAATTATCTGATCCCAGAACAATTAGATGCATGTAAGGTGTAAAGGTATAATAACAATGAAGTAAGAGAACCGCAGTTCAATTATTGGTAAATATATTCACAAACTCGTCATCACTCAATATCCTACAGCAAGGAAAGGTAATCCAATTAGGGCAGTTCATTTAATTTGATCGTCTGGCCTACCCCTATATTACGCTGCAAAATTGTATACTTTATCACTCTTGAGGCAATGTGTGACCAGGCGTCTGTTTTGCCGGGGTGAAAACTCTGCTTGTGTCAATGTGCGAACCATAAATTGGCAATCGTGGATGATAGGGAGTCGACTGCTTGATTTGTAGACAGCGATTTATTGACTTATCTATGGAGCAGCCGGACAATTTAAAAAAATAATGGTTATCTAGCACTACAAAATCTAAAAAGCGAGCACCCACGTGGCTTAGGAGATATCATGCCAATGATAAATAACCTGAGCATCTGGAGTTCATTGTGGGTAAACATGTGCTTGAAACATTGTCGTCTAAATTTTACACGGAAGTCACAACAAAATAAGCAGTGTGTCGTCTACAGAGAGCTAATGGAAAAGCTTCAACTGGCCATTAGTACGCAATTTGAAGCAATGAGGTGCTACAATGCTGAAAATATCCATGTAACGCCAAGAATGACGCAGCATAGACATATGCCTATAGATCTACAGTTATAGCTCATGTCATGGCAAACTATGAAAACCTGAAATGAAATAGGGTTACCCTCTTGCTAGTCATTAATACCAGACAAAAAAAAATGGTTTACAAACTATTAGAATAATTTATCATCTTTTAAAATTTGGGCATACATTTCAGGCTACTAAAGCACGTGTTTGGTTGAAACTTGGAGGCCAAGTTAAATATACCCGTACGTTGGCTCACACAAATGCATATTGCACTTGTTACAGTATGAACTTTCCAAAATATTGCTTCCAACGTTTTATAATGGATCTGGCAACCTGTTCTCAATAGCAAGGGTTCAAGGCATAAGTTGTTGAAACCTCTGTCTCTTAATAACTCTATAATACAATAGTGGAATAAATTTAACTCCTATGTACAAGTGTATTATAATGAAACTATATATACTTAACTCCTGTAACGTAATGTATTCTAACGAAGCTTTAAACTAATCACTTCACTTATATTTTTTTACATAAAGAACAGTGCCTCCTGCTGGGTTATTGTTGGCCATGCTTGATTTCAGGACAATAGAAAACAATTGTCTGTTATAGTCGCGTTATTCCAGGACAATCTATAAATTTTAAGTGTAAAAAACTGATTTGATCGGAACATTGTGACCAAAAGGCAGTTTAAAAAAAAAAACAGGAGGAAATGTACCCTGCTATGTTACATCCACTTGGTATTTTGACTTTTCTATATGGAAAGCTCGTGGTACAAACTGCGAAGCCATTCTGAAATTAGTCAGGTAACTACAACACTTTGTTCTTTTTTAAATAGCCTGTAATTGTAATATTTACCTGTTACAGTTACTTCTTTGTCCTACGCTTGTCTAAGCTACTCCACATTCTATTTCACTGCTTCAAATAATCACTTTATATTCACTTTTTGAAAGTCACCCCTTGTGATACTCTTATGAAAGTTTTGAATATATCATATCGAAAATTACGCAAAGCACATCCGAATATGTCATACTTATGCAAATCAACTAATATTTTAAGAAGGTGATATAAATATTCATATTAAATGTTTTTACCTGCACAGGTAACCTGCGTCAAATAACAGCTGTGTGGATTTCGAATTAGCAGGAGTCTGAGTTCCAGCTCTCTATACCAAATACAAGTCAGGCTTGATTTTTTCAAACTTAGGATAATATTTTACAACCTCCACTAAAATTTATTTCATTAATAGATATTTTCAAAACCATAATTTACACCTTCTGTGCAGGCTTATGGGAAGCGCTTTTGTCTGAAATATTTCAACCTCAAACAATTCAAGTTGAATCTCCAATAGATGAATCAAATACCAAGTGTTTTTAATGTAGGAGAATATAGATCTGGAAACCTAGTCTTATATATATATATATACATACATAAGGAACCATTGAAACATAAAATCGCTCGGACATAGCCTCTATGTACTTAAAATCATCCAATTTGGTCAGCATTTTCTCGTTAACAGATGCACAGATTTCTACAGACCAGTAAGTGTAATACACCTTTTTACGTGATGTGAGAAATTGTTAATAGGGTCAATACTTTAGGTTTCATGATCGTGGAAATTCGCACCTTGCCAATAAAATATCTTGATATGAGAGACTTTTCCACTTGATAAGATCTGCTTGTACTCGTTTTTCTTTTGCTCTCTGCCACATGAATACAAATAATAATTATTCCCTCTAAATTAGCTGGGGAATACACACTTTTCAAAAGTCCTGCAATATTTGGAATACGACTGACCTCTGATGACAGGAGCCATAATGAGGCTGTGGTGGACACCATTTTATGCCCCCATTCATTTTCATAATAAATTTGCTTACTTTGCTAGCTTATGCCAGAATTAGGCTGTGGTGGACACCATCTCATATCCCCATTTACATGCATGATAAATTTGCTTATTTTGCTAGCTTATATACATGTATTATAAACACTTTGAATAAAACTATTGTGTCATTCTGTTAGCAAAATTCTAGGTCTACCACATAAGGGGGGAAGTTTTCAGTGTTATGACTTTTCCTGATTGCAACTGACATACATTGCACTGCAATTTCCATGCCTGTACAGTTGGACCCAAAGCCAGCATAAGTGTTATAACGATAAGTCAGAGTTGACCCCCTATACATTCTAGGCATTTCGAGCAGCAACCGTTTATGTGGTTTTCTTAAGGATATATAATTAGCTGTTACAGGTCTATTTATTCTAAAGTTTAATTGACTTCTTAATGGTGCAACCCGATCAGTGCAGGCCAAATTTTCTGATCAGGAAAAAAATATATCTGTGAAACGTGAGCATTGGATCCTTTTTTTTTTTTTTTTTTTTTCTTTTTAATTTTGCCGACCCCGGTATTACAAAGTAAACACCCAAATGGATGACTCGTTCTAAAATATGAATTCAATAGATTACGTTTAATAATAAGATGGTATAAAACATGTTGCTCTGAAAACTTATGTACAATGCACTCACAACGTTTGTAGCCCCGTACTAGTAAGGGATATCAAAACTGATGCGTCTTACCCCGTAGTACTAACGGTCATCAAAATAATTTCATTAGCTTAAAAAATTATAAATGTAAAAAAAGCATAACTGTAAAGTCGTCCGAAAACTTTAAAGGAAGAGCACGACATTTATTCATGACATTCTAAACACCAATCACGTAAATGAAGTGAGATAGAAAGATGAAAGAGATACATTGTCGCCTTATTATATCACAGCATGTCCACCGCAATGCATCTTG
>OZ026618.1:42553547-42573547 GCA_964020975.1 Hermodice carunculata | reverse complement strand
GATCACGCCAAAAAAACAAACGCAGAACTGAAGGAAATATTACAAAATCTTGGGAGAAAGAAGAATGGGAAAAAAGCAAGCCTCATGCACTGGATTTTGTTTGCAACTAACGCAAAAAAAAAGTAATATCAGATCAAGTTGCCGGTCATGAATGTATCAACTTTGCAGACAAATGCAAGGGTTGTGGCGACCAATGGACTGACAAACTTGCCGTTATACCAAAACTCAGCCTTGGATTTGTAACAGATTATCTAACCAATGGAGAATTGATAAATGTGAAAGCAAAAGACATTGAAAATTTACCTACGCGAAGGGTGTTAAACAGGGCAGATGCGGTATAGCCGGCAAAGTGAAAAAAGTTTTGTGTCTCCTGGTCAGTTGCGTCTTTTTTCTACTCGGTCTTAGCATGGTTCTGCTTTGTAGATAGAACTTGTTACTGCTGTTTAATATGTATCAAAATAGTTACATTGTATCTTGTGATCATAACCAGAGTATTAATTGCGAGTCGAGACTCAGCAGCACAACTTTCGCTTAAAAAGTGCACATGATTGAGGCAGATTTACTCGTGGATTATTTCATTGTTTATATCTACTCAGTACCCAAACGGTCATTTGCCCAAATATGAAAATTTAATTTCTATCAGAATAATGGGAAAGCAGTAAAATGACAAGGAAAGCGTAACAGTTAATGCCAGTAGGACAGTCCAGGCACAGAGCGCACGTTTGGGTATTTCACACCCCATGGGGCCCAAGCCAGCGGTAGCGCTCATTACCTGATAATGGGATTATGACACCTTCAGGCTGAAACGGCTACCGTTACTCACTGGGACGCAGTGGGGTAGCAGCTACGTGTGGCCCACTATTGTCAGACGATTAACTTGTTTGCCGCAGTTTCCCCAGTCTCTTGCTTAAGAGCAGTTAAGCCTTGAGTATATAAATTTTGACAAGTTTCTTAGCCAATCTTTTCACTAGTCTAAAGTAGAGTCGATATCAATGATTGTCAAGCCATTTAATGCAGTATAATAACCGCTTTTAAATATTGCATGATGGTTTTGGAGTTTCCCAGTCTCTTGCTTTCCCATGAATAATGTTGGTACAAAGTCTACTTTGTTGCTATCTTTGGAGGGTTTCTTATTTGCAAAATGCTTACTACAAACAACCCAGTTATCGGTGGGTTTCTCTTTTCTAGAGATGGCGTGGATCAGGGACGTGCACGTCCCTGCGTGGATCCACCGGGCGCGTTGAGGCTGCCTAGCCGGTATCCGGTGAAACGACAAAGATTCACATCCCGCCTTCCCTCTTCTATTGCAACACCCAAACACTGCACAATGATCTTTACCCCCCATATCGCTAAAAAAAAAAAAATTATATATATACATATTTACAACTTTGCAGGCATTAAAAAGTGGTGTCCTCTCTATTCATTCACAATGCTGCCACAAGCCTGAACCCCGCAAGGCGAGTTTGCACGTCCATGCGCATGCGTCGACTGCAGCGCCAGCTTCGGCGGAAAGTACTGAATTTTGATGTTGAAAAATACTTAGGCCAGATGACACCGCGCCATGAAAGCACTGCCGTAAAAAAAAAACAATGCTGGTATTCCTTAAGCCAACACAATTTTGCTGAAACGCTGTGAGTGCTTATCGCCCAATGTATTTCAAAGAAAGTCACCCATGTTCAAAATTAATGTAATCCTGAATTTGTATGTACAAGGGAACGTGGTATCTGATTAACATCCTTGTTAGAAAGTAACCACTCAACTAAATAAAATATGTTTATATTGATATTTGTTTTATATACTTCAAACATCACTAAGCGTAAGTAGGACAATAACTAAAGTAACATCACTCTCACTTACACTAATAGACGGAAAATGTTGTCTGTGACTGAAAATGTCTGGAAATATTTTATTGTACAATTATGAAATAAAACACAAAGTTCCTTGACTTTAGGTGACAAAGTCCACCAGAGTAATCCAACCACTCGTAGGCCTTCTCCGAGTCCACTCGTAAGCTGTAACTGAATGTATATAAAACTCCTTAAGGCAGCATCCGTATCAGTCACATACAACTCATAATTGACAACACCCTGCTCCACCACCTAACAATTGCGTATTAACTCCAACATAGAAAACTTTATATCATTCCTCATGAACCAATAACTACATAGTCCATCAACCTGATTCATTGTAAAGACAAAAGTCCGATCACAATCAGTTTAAGTTACTATTGTTCTATGAAATGAAGGAGAAAAGAAATTCACTTAGGCTGTTTCTACTTTAACAAATATCCAAACCGGTATTTCAATTGAAGAGATAAGAGTGTATGAAATTCGTAGGATTTTGATCTTGCTGTTTCGGTCATTACCAAAAATTGAAATATTGAAAAATGATCAATGTCTCCAAAAGATTTGAGATTTTAATCTCAATAAATATGTTTATGCAGCGCACATGTCCAGTGAACTGTGTTTTGCTGAGTACGTAAATAAATATACAATATTGATAACGAATATCTACAAAGCTACGACAAATAAACGTTTCATTCCAAAGTGCATGGATATGATTCTGTTATAAATAGGCATGTTCATAATTGCTCTCAAACAAAATTCTCAACCTGCAAGATTTTTTGTAGATTTTACTGAAGCATTTGGTTTCATAAACCGCAATGCTCTGTTTTATAAAGCAACGTGGTGTTGGTGGACAGTGTTTGGATGTTAAACATGGTCGCAAAAGCCAAGTCAAGACTCAAATAGCAGGGTCTCCTGGGTAAAAAAAACCTTGATAGTAAGTATGGTGTACTTCAAGACGGGGTAATAAGCCCAAAATTATTTTTAAAATTTCTAACTGGCCTTGGTCAATATTTAGATAACGAATTTGGTATTTTCTTATGTTATTTGCTTTTTTATTTCATTTCTTATGCAAACGATTATGTGCTTTTCTCAGTGACACCACAAGGACTGCAGAGACAATAAGATTGCCTTTCTGCATACTGCAGGAAATGGCACCTTATTTTAAATTTGTCTGAAATGAAGATCGTCATATTTAAGAAACGAAATTGTTTAGAGTGTTTTACATTTGATAATGAAATTATCGAGATTTTTTAAACTTTTAAAGAACCTAGTTTTGTTATAGACTGCACAAAACGACACCCTTTCAGCAGCACATCTACTCACCTTGCTGAACAAGCTAAACGAGCGATATTTGGCACAAAATGTATAATGATTAAAAAGTGGTTGCATATTTTAAGATTACCAGATAATAAAATGGTTAAATATATATACAGTACATTACCGGATCTTTATAAATTTGGACACAACAATTGGTGTAGTATCGTATCTGAGATTAGTCAAGTGGGGGATCTCTACACACTGGGAAAATCAACGTGTATCGAACAACACGCTGTACCTCCTCCAAAAGAAGAAGAAGAAGAAGAAGAAGAAGAAGAAGAAGAAGAAGAAGAAGAAGAAGAAGAAGAAGAAGAAGAAGAAGAAGAAGAAGAAGAAGAAGAAGAAGAAGAAGAAGAAGAAGAAGAAGAAGAAGAAGAAGAAGAAGAAGAAGAAGAAGAAGAAGAAGAAATCAAGGACAAACTGTATGGCAGTAAGTGGAGGCCGTAAATATAAAACTTGCCTCCTTATGGCCTGGATCAAAGTTACGAAAATACAAAGCATTAAAAACAGAAACGTGCATATAACCATATATTGCCAATCTCCCGAGCATAACATATATTCAGGCTATATCAAGATTCCAAATCATCATAAGTCCTCATAGCCTCGGGTCGACACAGTCGTCCAGTAACCCTAGTTGATGAAAGAATTTGCCTGAACTGCAAGTTGGCAAGTATTGAGGACGACAAATATTTAGAAATAAAGTGCACAAAACCTGATCTAGAAAGAGGTAAGTTTTTTAATGTAGCCTAGAATCACATTATATGAATTTGATGTCTTGACAGAGGAAGAATCTTGAACAGTAAGTCAAAAAATGTTTGATTTGTCCCATGGCAATTAGTGTTGAGGCAAATTAAATTTTCCATCGAAGTTGAGTTTCTCGGTATCAGTCGTTCTCTATTGCTTTGCAATAAATATGGGGTATGCCTAAATTTCATGTTGGGTCTATTCCCAATTGTGTTTGTATCCTCAACTTTACACTTCATATGGAGGTATGTGTTCGCCCCATGTAGAACTTCTATAGATTTGTATGCACCACTATGTTATAAATTATATGCACTTTTTGTATTTATAATGTGCACATTCTGCATTTTACATTAGACGCATACTCTGCCTGACGGATGAGTCAAACGAGACTCTATTTAGGTCAATAAAGTTTTGTTTCTCGTACCGCGTTAGTTATTTGCGCTGACAAAGAAATCAAGCAGTGAACTAGAAAAAAAATTTTCCTTCAAAGCAAATTTGTCCGTGTGCCTATAAAGGATATTTGTCGCCCGTATATTGAAATTAAAATTGAAATTGGAAAAGCTACATGACAGAAAACATGAAATGTCATTAAAAAAGATGTAGTGAATAAGGCCGTTTACATGAAAACAATCGACAGATAAGAAAAAAATACCAGAGAGAAAAGAATAGAATTCTGCTTAGAATAGAATGTGAAGTGTTAGCAAAGAAAACAAGATCTAGCCATGTTTTGATAAACTCTAGCAAATTGTATTACTGTTCACATTTAATTGCAACTTTGATTCATTTATGGATCACTGTTGACTCTTCAGGAAGAACTGATGAAACAATGGTCATCTAATCGTAGCCTAAACGTATTACGTGTGATATCAGTGTTAACAACAAATCCTAGAGATGTACATTTACATGAAATTGGCAGTTGATGACAGGTCGTGGCCTGTTGTATGTCTGTTCCATCACTAATATGTTTTGATCTGGAATATATGCTCCTAATTTACATTATTTAAGCTTCGCTGGTGGGGCCACACGCGTGACAGAGATGCTAGCTTTAGTGGCGTCTTACTGCTTAGCTCTGGAAAACAATTGGTGATGGGTTAAGCTAGGAGTTAATTCGGAATTGTATTTGTGTCTTTTTTGTCCAAAACCACTTCCTAGGAGTCATTACCCTATTCCGCAGTCCGAACTCTTTAACCTCCATACGTTAACCTGTCCCTGTCTAACTTTGTACATAGAAGTACTATTGTCCATATTGCACACGTTCCTCTGTAAAATTTTGACATAGGTTGTATTATCCCAAATAAATTAAAGGGTCTTCAGCGGGTAACTACTCAACATGTTTCGGAGCCTTTTACCCGTACATGTCTCTCTGAGTAGCAGCTCCTTGTCTAAGCTAAATATTCAGCAAACACAACCCACATTATAATTAATAAATATGAACGTGGCAATTGATGAATTAGCTAGATACGTGAAGTTTTTCATATAAATGCAGAGCTTCATATCAAAGAAGAATACCTGTGAAACAAACCATAATTACCAAATTTGCATAGTACAGGTTCAGATAAGAACAATTTGACTAACCCCTGAACCAGTATATATCCTTTCTTGCTGGACAACCTATCCTAGTTAAACAATCCGCCAATGTTTAACTGAAGTAGACACAAGCTGGGGCATTATATTCAGTCCCAGTGATTGTAAAATAAACAGTTGCAGCTAGACCACCTGTATAAACCAAGGGAAATCTTAACAAGTACTGCAACAATGCACATCCTGCACCAGAGATGTAAAACAAGCTCCATGATAACACCTACTCCTCAAACAATTAAGCTCTATTTAACTGCCAACCCTGAGTCAATGTGTCAACTTAATGGGTCAGCTTTGTGACATTTGAAAAAATACTGTCAATTTTAAGTATTTTTCAAATATTGAGTAAATGTGCATTTAGGCATATCAGAAAAGAATGAAAGTCATTAGCATTTATGCCAAAAACATGCTATCAAAACAATTTTTCTTTACAGGATTTTAAGTACAATTAGGCAAACATGTAACTGTCGTAGGCCGTTTCTTGCCACCTGTAGCCCCGAGGGTTTACCTAACAGAAAACATATAAGCCTAAAATGTCTGATAGTGAATATTAAAACAGATAGATGCCAAAAGATAAAGTTAAGTAGCAAAACAGACAAGTCCAAAAACTGTAAATTATTGTGGCAAAACTTTCTAATAATCTTTGGATATTAACAGTAGAGTTATAGGGCAAGTCAGAAAAGAATGAAAGTCTTTGTATTCATGTCAAGAGAATGCAATGAAAATATTAACCAGATATCAAGTACAATAATAGCCAAGCTTGTAACTGTCATAGACCGCGCCTTGCTACCTGTAGCCCCTAGGGGTTTAACTTTACACAAAACAAGCCATCCTAAAATGTCTGAAAGGTGAACATTTAAACATAATGATGTCAAAAGATAAAATTAAGCAGCAAAACAGAGCACGTCTAAAATCTCTAAAACTATTGAAATCAAACTTTCTAACCATCTCGGGATATTTACAGCAAAATTTGTAGAAATATTTGATCAAAAGTACATCTTTGAATCCTCTTGACTCAAGTTTATTGTAAATATATTTGGTTCCAGATGCGCAGTCCTGAAATTTAGAACATATACGACCAAAATCTCAAAATCTGTGACAAAAATGTATTATATCCAATTATCCGAAATATTACTATCCGGGAAAGGAAAATAAACTACTTCAAACTTAAACTCATCTATTTTGCGATAGACTTTAATACAAAACCTGTCATTAATGACCTGAATATCCAAGTCCAAAAACACATCTCTGAAACCATCTGAATTGTTACCCTCCAAAGGGATATCTTTTGGGTAAATTTCTTTAGCAATTTCACTGAAATTTTGTACATTTACACAAGCAATGTCATAAGTATATCTTGCGTTGTTTGATAATTTAATTTTGTAGCCATTTGAAAGTCCTTTTTCATCAATTTATCCACATACTTAAATTCAAGCCAGGTTCAATACAAATCTGCCAGTAAAGGGAAGTATTTGCTACCCATTGGAATGCCTTTTATTTGTTAAAAAACCAATGGTCCGCATTGCACAAAAGTATCATCCTAAAGAAATTTTATAGCATCTATCGAAGTTTCAAAAGTGTAAAATTTAACGTTACTTTTTGAATATTTATTGTGTGACCAATCTGCTTTCTTTGTATATGAATTGATATTAATGTATGGTTTACCATTATGTTTTAAAATTTTGCTTATTAATTCTGCAAGAGAACTTTTGACTTTATCTGTGGGTAGATTTTTTGTACAGTGTAGAAAAATCAGAACATTTGAATCTTTTTGCTTTTACATCTTTGATTTTAGATAAAAACTCGGAAGAATTGCTAAAACTCCGAAAACAGTTTATTTCACAATTTCTAGAAATTGCATTACAGTATTTACGAAAATGAATCCTAATTGCATTCAAACACAATGTTACTTCTTCTGATAATTGTTTTGTTGTACATTTTGCAGCACCGGCTATGAATCTAGATTTAAAAGGGTTTTATGTAATTTGAATATGCAGAACAAAAGTGGAATAGAGGAGTCCTCTTCAGAAATTTTGATATAAAAATTCCTTTTCATCTCATCTTTATGTGTATCTATCAAATTATTAATGGATAGTTTGTGTAATTCATAAACGTCATTTCCTCTTATGTCTGAAATATTGTTTATACTAAGTTCTTTTTTCAAAAGATTCAGATAATATTTTTTGCAAAAGATCCCAAAATTATTCCCTGCCTTATCTATGCTAGTGACTATAAATCTTTCTTGTAGTTCTTTGACTGCTTTTGAAACATCAGGTTGTTTTGGCACATCTATACATAACAGTCTTAAAGAAACATATTCAACACTGACCTTTTTCCAGCGTATGAATCTAAGTTCTACAACTTTTGTTTGTGTTTCACTGGATGTGCCCACAGCATAAACCTATGAATTGAAGTAGAAATGATGCTTTACCTCTGATAAATTTGAATATATTCAACATTTAAACAATAACTCCACCAAATTAGCATAAAATACAATTTTACCAGTGTTGGTTGAGTTTCATTGAGCGCACTTACAACACAAACCTACGAACTGAAGTTGGAACAGCATCTGCACATTTAGTTGTTTTGAAATGACTCCATGTTTCAATTTTTCAAATTGCCCTTATCTGCGTAAAATGTTCAAGCTGTAAATATACTTCGTAAAAAGCCAGACTCTACGCATGGAATTATAACCATACCAAGAGTGGAGTTTCTACGTCTAGGGTAGAAAGAAAGAAGGAAAGGAAGAAAGAATGACGGAAAGTGACCCGTTGGTGCTTGGAGGGCGAGAAAAATAAATAAATAAATAAATAAATAAATAAATAAATAAATAAATAGAGAGAGAGAGAGAAAGAAAGAAAGAAGGAAAGAAAGAAAGAAAGAAAGAAAGAAAGAAAGAAAGAAAGAAAGAAAGAAAGAAAGAAAGAAAGAAAAAAAGAAAGAAAGAGGCCACTTGGTGACTTTTTGCATGTGAACATTTTTCTCACAGATTGTTTTCGAGCCATACAAATAACCGTCATGACACCCTGCAAGCGACGGAGGCAAGTTGATAGGCGTAAGAGTTGCTTTATTCACGAACCTCGAGGCATTTGTGAGTTGCATATGAGCGCAATAGCCCATTTTTTTTTAATTTTTCCAGTGACCAGAAACATTTGAAAGACAAACCAGGACGCAAAAGTTCACAATAACCTATTGGCATGGACACCCAAATCCTAGCTAGGGAACGCAACTTTCAAAAGTAATTTCCATGCATGAAAAAGTTAGAGGCCAACGCAGGTATCATGCTTATCAGTTTCCAAGGTGGCTGCCAGGGGGCACTTTTGAATGATGGTCTTTTGAGCAGGATGCCCCCCCCCCCCCCCCGTTAATGTTAAGTGGGATTGTGTCATTGTTTGTCCTGCATCTTATGCGTGCGCCACCCTGATTTTTTTTTTTAACCAATGCATAATTACAGAATAGCCGTAATTTGGTATAAGGTCAAGTGATATCATCATCGGGAAAGC
The DNA here is from genome assembly GCA_964020975.1 of Hermodice carunculata. Classification (NCBI taxonomy): domain Eukaryota; kingdom Metazoa; phylum Annelida; class Polychaeta; order Eunicida; family Amphinomidae; genus Hermodice; species Hermodice carunculata. The sequence continues at coordinate 42,564,558 of OZ026618.1, read as the reverse complement.
CAGGTATAAAATTACTCGTCCTGTACAAAAACTGAAGTAATCCTTATGCTTTTTGTCATTTGCTGCTGCTGCCTACTCTTCCTCCTCCTCCTCCTCCTCCTCCTCCTCCTCCTCCTCCTCCTCCTCCTCCTCCTCCTCCTCCTCCTCCTCTTCCTGTCCGTACTACTACTACTACTACTACTACTACTACTACTACTACTACTACTACTACTACTACTACTACTACTACTACTACATTTCGCACGGCACGTTTTTGCCTTATCATAGGAATGACTACACGGTAAGCTACCAATACCAGTGTGTGCATACTCCATTTCAGATATTGTCTTATTACTATTACACTGCCGTAACTAGAGTGATAATATTTGGAAAATAATCTACGTTGCAAGTGTACTCTCTATCATATGAGGTTAATTGCAATTTTGATGGTAATAATTTGCAGTGTATCTGTTTTGTTAATAGCAGCCTATTAATGTCATCGTTTGTATAATCCTATAAGCAAGAAGCACTCTATATATATAATGGTTGTGAACGGTAGCTCTGTTAGGACTGGTCCAAGAAAGAGACTCTGTCCTTGTGTGACCAATGTCGAGTGTATCTTTTCCCGAGTTTAGGCTTTTAATCGCTTGTGCGATAGACAAATCATAGTCGTCTCTGTTGTAACAGTTATTAGATGTATGCTGGTAATTACGGTAGGGATTGAACGGTTCAGTGCCGGGAGCACACATTTTGCCGGGGGTGAGTGACCACAAGTTTGCCGCAAGTAAGATCAGTTGAGGCCGTGCTGCCAAACAAAAGCAGTCGTACACGTTAACGTTCACTGAGGATTTGCGCTCCCATAAGGACTGTAAGAATAAATAATGTGGAATTTGCATTTCATAGTTTTAAATGACCTTTATCATATATTGACTGCTAAAGATGAGAGAGACAAGTTTTGCTCGGAAGTGACTAAAACAGTCAAAAGATACTTTTATGTTGACGATTGTCTAAGGTCTCTTAAGAATGAAAAGCAGGCTATTCAGCTCCATAAAGATCTCAGTAAGTGTTATCTAGAGGTGGCTTTAGGTTCACAAAATTATTTAGCACGCGAATACGTGCATTGGAGGCTATTCGCGTGGAGGAGCGTGCTACGCAGGCAAAGGCAATAGACGTGAATAGTGACGCCCAACCAGCTGCTACAGCAATGGGTATATGCTGGGACGTGGAAACGAACATGTTAGCTTATCGAGTTTCAGATAGGAATAAACCGGAACTAGAAGGGGTATTTTTAAGCGTTGTCAGCGCTGTTTACGATGCTTTAGGCATGGGGGCCCCTTTGTTTTGAAAGCAAGACAGGTCATGCAGGAAATAACCAGGTAAAAGCTTGGTTAGGATAAGCCTGCCCCTCAAAGTATGCGATTCCAATGGCAGGAGTGGTTTCCCGATCTGTCAAAGATACAAATGATGAGAATACCAAGGTGTGTGTGCTCAAATACACAGACAGTGCAGTTTAAATACACAATTTTCAGATATCAGCATGTCTGGAATTGGGGTAGCCAGTTATCCCCGTGGTATTGATAATGGAGAACGGATAACATGTAGCTTGCCGTTGGCTAAAGCTGATTTAGCGCCTATTAAGCAGATGACAATACCTAGACTTGAACTGGCAGCAGCCGCCCTGGCGGTGAGGTTTGACGCGTTATTGCGCAGGGAAATCACTCACCCGTTACAATCATCGACATTTGAGAGAGACAGTACTATTGTGCTGTCCTACGTATGCAATGATGACAAACGTTTCAATGTTTTTGCAAATAGAAGGGGTGCCATGCTAAATAATAACGCAAGACTAGTTAGCGCTGCACTTGAAATCATGTGTGAGGGAAATAACTGGTCCTTTGTAAATTATAAAGACATTGGCCCCAAATTCCTCTCAAGAGACGGACTTCATTTGCAGGAGAGAGGTTACAAACAACATGCCAGTAATGCTGTGCAAAGCATATCTTGTTTTATACACCCACAGCCAAACGTAAGAATCTAGCCTTAAGTACCCCAAACATGTCCAAGTCCTGGGTGAACAATTTCAGTGTGACTTCGAGAGAATGGGCAGCGCATGCGGCCTTCTCTGCCTGTATTTATAGCTCACGACTGCTCATACCTAATAGCTGTGCGACGTTACAAACCTCCACACCGAGAGAGTTAAAAAATGCTGTTGAATCTTTTGCTTTAAATTCTCGTACCGAAAGTGGCAAGAAACTACAGGCGCGCTCAGTTGCAGGTCGTTTGGTAAGGGTGCACCTGCCATCTGCAATTCTACTCCAAGAATGTCCCGTTATTGCAAACCTCCATCCCGTTATTTGACCGAAGTGCATGAAAGCGTACCTGCAACTGAGCGGGCGAAAGTTCGATCGCCACACAATAGTGTTATGTCGGGAACATTCCGTGGGTCACCCGACCATGACAAACTGACCGGCAGAGAATAATGGCATCGCAGATACACCAAATGACCGTGTCACTACCAATACAATGTGTCCACTCAGTTCATTTTCAGTGAATCCTGACACGGACATGGCAACACATCCTTCTCAAAACTATTTTCATCAATTTGCCAAAAATAAAAAATAAAAAAAAAAATAAAAAAAAGCAAAAACAAAGGGGTCTAAAAATTGCCCATCTCAATGTTGGAAGCATAGTTCCGAAAATTGATGAAATTAGATATTCTCTTTACTGTGCATCTCTGGATATTTTTACCATATCTGAAACCTGGCTCGAAAACAGTGTTGACAGTTTAGAGCTAGCTGTTAGTGGCTATAACCTTCTAAGGGTTGACAGAGACCGTCACGGTGCTGGTGTTGCTTTATATATTAAGAATCATTTTACATGGAACTTGAGGGAGGACCTTACACACGATGATACTGACAGTATTTGGATAAAGGTAAGATTACTTAACCAGCCACCAGTTCTAGTATGTTGCCTGTATCGACCACCTTCGGCCAAAGAAAAATACTATAATGCATTGGTAGATCAAATAGAAATGGCCGTCAAGGAAGGACAACATCTGATTATTTTGGGTGACTTTAACATTAATTATGCTATAAATGACCATAATGACACACACCCAATCAGATTACTAGAAACTACATTTGATCTTACCCAGCTCATCTGTGATCCAACGCGCATTACTCTTAGATCATCTTCTGCTATCGATCTTATATTAACAAATTGCCCGGATATGCACACTGTTTCGTCGGCTCTGAAATATTCCATAAGCAACCACTGTCTTATATATACTGTAGTATCAATGAAACTACCCACAAAATAGCCACGGGAGAAACTTGTTCGTAACTATTCCACCTTTGATTCCGACAAATTTATCTTACATTTACACAATGCCCTGGCAATCAATCAGACTATTGAATCGAGAGATGTTAATACAGCATGGTCAGCTTGGGAAAACACCTTTAATGCGGTTTGACAGGTTTATGCACCCCTTAGAAAAATTCGTGTACTCGATCGTACTAATCCTTGGTTAACACCTGAGCTGATTGAACGAATTTACCACAGAGAATATATCCACCAAAAAGCTCTTTTGCTTAATAATGATGAATTGTGGACAGAATATAGAACCATTCGTAACAAACTAACTCGTGATATTCGCGTAACAAAGCAAACTTTTTATCAAGACTCAATAATCAGTGCACGCAATCAGAAAGAAATGTGGTAATGTCTAAAATACCTAATTCCGTCAAAAAAACATGATAATTTTGTACCTACAAATTTGACTGCAGATGGATTTAACGATTATTTTTTTCAATATCGGAACTCAACTCTCTTCTAAATTTGAAGCTGACGCACCACTTCCTCCAGTCACAGATCGCATTCCTTTAAGCCAATGCATCTTTACCTCAATCGAATACCAATATGTCCGATCGCAATTACATTCTCCAGCTAATCGTAGTTACTTGGATATACTTGGTATGGATAGCAAACTTTTGTATCTTGCTGCTGATGTAGTAGCGCTATCCTTAAATTGGATCTTTAACCTATCCCTAACCACTGGAGATGTCCCAGCGGACTGGAAAGTTGCGCGTGTTACGCCAATTTTTAAGGATAAAGGGTCGCGCAACGACTATTCATGATGTCGTCCAATTTCGGTGCTGTCTCATGTAAGCAGAATCCTGGACAAATGTATTCAATCTGACTACATGGATTTCCTAAGTAAATATAATTTAATCACTCCCAATCAATCAGCTTTACCACTCTACACAAACCGCCCTACATTACATGGTCGATGACTGGCTTCATTCGTTTTATGAGGGTACTCCTACCGAAGCAGCTTTTCTTGATCTTCAGAAGTGTTTGACACTATAGATCACAAAATTTTGTTACATAAACTAGAGAGTTACGTATTATCTGGTAAAGAAAACGCTTGGTTCAAGTCTTACCTAAATGGTAGTTCTCATTCTGTATCTTGTAATGAATGTCAATCTAAAATACAAAATATAAAGCTGGGCGTTCCCCAAGACTCTTCCTTGGGACCTACCCGGTTTTAAATCTACATAAACGCCTTTCCATCTGCAATGAAATACTGTACATGTCGACTGTTTGCTGATGACGCCACTATCTACTCTTCATGTCCTACGGTTACAGAGGCAAAACTGCAGGTACTGTCAGACCTCAGTGACGCGTCTAACTGGCTTTCCATGAATAAACTAACCCTTAATATAAAAAAATCTGGTATCATGACATTAGGACATCACGAACGCATCGGGGATGATGATACATCTGTCACACTCAACGGTAGATCACTGTCGCTTGTAACAGAATCTAAGCTCTTAGGCGTTGTCGCAGACTCGAATTTGTCCAGGTGTTCCCATATAAACTACATCGTCTCAAAGGTCAGGCCTAAAATAGGTTTGTTGGGAAGGCTCAGGCTTTCTCTCCCCTCTGGTTTATTAACTGTCGTATACAACAGTATTATTGTACCATATTTCGATTACTGTGATACTGTTTGGTGGAATTGTTACCAAAAGTATAAAAACATTTTACAAAGACTTCAAAATCGATGTGCACGGATTGTTAGTGGTAATTTTGATTATACCTTGAGCCCTAAATTAATCATGAAATTCACCAGCTAAAACTAGAAGCCATAAAAACCAAAATTTGTATTTACCTCGACCTCGCACCGAAAAATTCAAACAGTCGCTTTCTTTTATTGGCGCCAAGACTTGGAATATGCTACCGAGGGAGGTCCGATCGGCAGAGTCCGTTCATGTTTTTAAAAATAGATACAATATATACTTCGAATCCATGTAATTAGTGCAAATAGTTGTAATCGTGATCTTCTGGAATGTTTTACCATTTGTTATTTTGAATAATATATTGTGTGTTGTGAGTACTTCTGTACCTTCTTTATCATTGCCTATTGTATATCTGTGTATCTTTTGTGGTGTAATTGGGCCCCAAGTGAGAACAGCCTTGGCTGATTGGGCTACCCAGTATAAATATATTTTAATGAATAAATAAGTAAATAGGGTAGCAAAAATCACACAATAGACGGATCCTTTTCGTTGGAAATATGTAAAGAGTAAATCCAATCCCATTGATAGATGTAGTCGTGCTGTGTCAGCTGGTGAGCTGTTAGGCAGCGACACGTGGATCAACGGTCCGGAATTTCAATACCAGCCCGAGAATATATATGGCCTGCACAACGTTAACTCCTGACGATCCAGAAGTAAAATGCGAATTTCAGGTTTACAATTCAGATTCAACACAACCAACAGTCATGGACGTTTAATGAAACTATACTCCAACTGGCGCAAATGAAATAAGTGTGTTGCGAGGCTGTTAAGGTTGAGGCAAGTGTTGAGAGACAGCGTGCGTGGGAAAAAGGAGGCTTATGTGCATTATTCCTGTAATAGCTCTCTGTCAGTGTCATGAACACAGAATGCTGATAATGAAATAATCAAGATTGTCCAGAAGTAGTGCTTTAAGAATCTCTCGACAAGGAAAATCAAGTATGCACTTGTAGCGCTCTACAAAAACTAGATCCCGTGCTAATAGATGGTATACTGTACATTGGGGGGGGGGGGCTGAAGAATGCTACTTACGAGGGAATTAAAAAAAACACCCTATGATACTGCCAAAACATCACCATGTGGTGACTCTAATTGCCCGTGAGTATCACGAGAATGAAGGTCACGTGGGACAACAACATGTGCTGGCCTTTACCAGGCAAAAATTTTAGATTTTACATCGAAGGCGTGGTATAAGCACGATATTAAACGAGTGTGTTCCTTGTAAGAAACTGTATTCAAGTCCTGGAAAGGCAAAGATGGGAGATTTGCCCCAAAGAAAGGGTTAATCCAGGGGGACCCCTTTCATCCACGTGGGATTTGACTTCTTTGGTCCCTGCCTTGTGAAGCCGTGACGTACGTTTGCAAAGCGTTATGGATATGTGTTCATATGCCTGACTTCTGGGGCCATACATTTAGAGATCGCTTACACGTAAGAGACTTACGGGTTCATTAACGCTCTGGTTAGGTTTATGAGTCGTAGGGGTCAATTCACAAGCATTTTCTACGATAACGGTAAAAATCTAGTTGGGGCATGGAAACAACTTCGAGATAACGTTAAATCTGGGAATTAAGTTTCATGTTAAGAAAAGAGAAAGTTTGGCATTTAATCCCCCCCCCCATTCTTCCCATTTTGGCGGTGTCTGAAATATGATCAATAAGGAAAGTGTTAAATAGGTTGTTGTCTGAACAAGTAATAGCCGACGAAAAGTCTACACACCTTGCTGTGTCAGACCGAAAATACAATAAACAATAGACCGTTGATTGACGTATCGAATGATGTAAATGATCAAGAAGCACTCACGCCCAATCATTTGTTATTGCTGCGAAGTAACAGTGCTTTACCACTTGGTATTATGACCTCGACTGACTGTACAGTAAAAGGAGGTGGAGGCAAGTTCAGTATCTTGCGGACTGATTTTGGTAGAGATGGAGTAAAGAGTATATTGTTTACCGCCAAATCTGACCAAAATGGACAAGCGAGTCACCAAAGAAGTCTAATAAGGAAGATTTAGTGCTCGTCGTGAACAAATTGCTACCGCAAAATCAGTGGTCACTGGAGAGAGCTCTTGACTGTTTCTCTGTAAAAGATGGGGTAACAAGAGTGGTGGGGATTAAAATATCTGGTGGAGAATTCACGAGGCCAATAAGTAAGCTGTACTTGTTGGGAGCAACAGGAATCGAAGTCGTTGAAGACTAGAACTTAAGGTAGCGGCATCGTTCTGGCGTAGGGGCCTAACTTTCCCGTATCGCAAAATGGGTTTTTATCATTCCTGAAAGCACAATACTTGAAGTATATTGTCACCAAAAATCAGATTAAAAAATTAAATATTTATATGACAAAATTGCTTTTAAACTTTTGGAAGTTTAGCTGTCTAGTACACGTCCTGGTTTCTGTTTGTTTGGATATGGTAATTTGCGACGCTGTTTTCGCAGCAATCGGCGATCGTCCACATACCTGGCAACAGGAAGGGGCACACGACCGTCGCCCAGAACAATGGCGGCACGCTGAAGTGGAACGGAGCTGATTAGGCTACAGAACCGATTAACGTTATGTAAACAGGCTGTTCAACGATGTAAAACTGGATGACTTTCATGTTTTTGGCGTGCTCCTATTTGTGATATGAACTTCGGGATGCTGATTTCCGCAAATGGAACATAAACGATGCTGACTTCGGAGTCCTTTGATCTTGGTTTGCGATCGAATACAGATACGCAACACCCAGACACCATTGCCGTATTCAGCGAAATTTAACAATTATACTGATGTCCTACATTATGTTGAATTTCATCATGGGTTTCCTATTTATTGTCGCATTTCATTTGAACATGAAACATTGTGAGTTCGGTGGTTCTCTGGTTCAACTTTGGTGGTGCCAATGTGGCATTCATATATGATCTAGCTGACTAACGTACAATCAGTCTCCGTTCATGTTCACACAGTGACAGTACAGTCAAGAGCACAGAAGGTGTAAAATCCAAAAAGCAAATTCAGAAAAATGCCTAAAGTCAAAAAAAGAAACTAAAGCCCAGCTACGTAAACGTCAAGCAGCCGAGTTAGTTGCAGTGGGAGAGACGGCAATTACAGACGAGATTACGCAACTGGGGTAAGTATATGTGTGTTTGTTATTTATTTGTTTGTTCTTTACGTAGCATTGATATGACCATGTCCATGGATCGTCGATATTATGACAGAGAATGAAAAGTAATATTTCTGTAGGCCTTGTTCTATCATATTACCGTAAATGTTTCCGTTCTGGTAATTGCCCGTTGAAACTAATACATCAACCATGTCAACGTACGTATGTAAGTTCATATGCAGAAGATTTTTATTTCATCACATTCTACTTTCAGCTGACAGCTATTGTTTGGCTCTCACAAATAATGAATATGGACATTTTCAAAAGGTTGTGGATCATGCCGACTTTCGCTCCCAGTTTTTCCATGGATGCACATGGGAGCAAATATACAACATTTCAATATTCAACAAGTAGCCGGAGCTAGACAATGCTGTAGGACCTATTTCTGATTTTCAGTATTTGCAAGTATCAGCACAGATTGGAGTAACTCTTGGAGTTTGAGTAGTAACTTTCAAATGTTCCCTCCAAATAAATACAATGAGTTCCCTTCCAACTAAATACAAGGAAAATGATATTCCGAAAATTGCATAAAACCCCATCACATTCGGGGAAAATATGTCCAGCAGTTTACTTATCATGTTGAACACGGACACCCCCCCACCCACCCCCACCTTCGTATCGGGAGAGTACCATGAGTCCCATGACGAAGGAATTTTTTTTTTTCAACACATGTGTAACTAAGTGGGGTAATGGTAATATGCGGAACGGAACCGCCCGGAACCACTCGTTCCGGCAGTTCCGGCATATTATACGCCGGAACGGGCCCCCGCTTCCTTCTTGCGCTTTATTGGAGCGTGTTTCGCCCTCCCAGACCTACCTCACACTTTTGTCTTTCTTGTCTGATAATGTAGAGTTCTTGAAGTATATAATAAAAGACATACAAGGTAAATGCACATCCCTCAATCGCCGGAACGGGAGGTCGCCTCGTTGGGCACTGGGCAGCCAGGGGTTCAGCATACAAGAAACTACAAAAGTAGTTCGTATTCACAAAAATGGTTGGGCTACATGTGTCTATTTATCCCTCCATTATATTTAACAACAATAACTCACCAAAAAAAATTTGTTCATGTGATATGTCAAACTTGAACCGTAAAATTAACTGAACCTACAGATTCGGATGTCAATCAACATCCAGAATAGCGGACCTCTCGATCTTACGATCGAGCGATATGTGGTTAACCCGGTAGATTTCATTCAATACATATTTAAAGCTGACCACATTTACAGAAAAGAAGGACGTAAGTGTAGGGAAGGTTTGAGAGGACCAAAGAAGTGAAGAAAAAGCGCGAAGGACACGGGAGCACCCGTTCTGGCATATATTTGCCGCAACGGCGTTCCGTTCCGCATATTACCATGACCCAACTAAGTGTTGTACAGTCAGTTTGGCCCGTATTGTTATATTGACTGATACTTTTATTAATTTTCTTTTGTAGATATGACGGCCATGGATTTGTGACGAGTTTGAAACTTGGCGTTACAGCTCTCCAGCTGAAGAGAAACATGGCGCAGAGGAAGATGAGATTTATTCACTACTGCTCATGGGCTAGGAGTTCCAGAGTTAGTCCCAGATAACAACACTTGATTTATTTTCTGATTATCTGGAGCAGTTGTCCCAAGTATATAATTTTCTGCAGCATTTATACAACTTTCGATCTTTTCACCAAGTTGATAGTTCAGAATGTTACCCAAATTTATCTTGTAGCAGGGAGCTTCTAAAACATGTCTCTGCTTGTCGTAATATTCTTATGGGTTGTTCAAAAATGTAATGCAGTAATTCAATAATGCAACTTAGCATTTTTACATTCAATAAACAAAATGGGGGGGGGGGCAGTTTAATTAACTATTCATGTTGTCGTGTTTTGTTTTTGCAGGAAAAGGAAGTTGGTCCCGAAGGCTGTCAGTTCACCTACCCGGCCCAGATCCTGGCATTTCTGCGTGCTATGCTGCCTTTACAGGTCAAGGGGGAGTTCCGCGAGTCGGCGTGCAGGGTTGAGATGGCAGAGTTCTGCAGGGCTGTTTGTACCAAGTTGGATTAGAATACAGTGAACTTTTCTCATGACAAAGCGATAAGAACATGGACTGAAAAATTTTTCATGTCAAGTTGGATTAGAATACAATGGACTTAAATTTTCATGTCAAGTTGGATTAGAATACAATGGACTTTTCTTACGACAAAGTAATAAGAACATGTACATATAGTTTTCATGTAAATAAAATTTGTAAATATAAATATGGATGTAGTTTATGTTATATTTTTTTCAAATTGTGCAGCAAGGTCCTTATTTTCCCAGGCCATATTATTTAAACTATAGCATTACAAGACCAACTGCAGCTTTTGACAAAATAGATTTGACTGGACTACGGCTGATGCATTGCCTGACATGGACGAAGTTCTGTGTATGCCACATACAGTAATTATGTGTAGTAGATAAAAACCAGAGCTTGGTCTGCCATATGGAAATCTATATACCCCTCCCCTTATTTGCATGAAATAACTTCTCTGGAATAATATTGATTGTTCATCACAGGTCTGTCACATATCTAGAAATGAATCTTGCCAGTCATTTATAATTCACAATCTAGTGCAACTGTTTCTGAAAATGTAGTCGTTACATATGTATATATATATATATATATATATATATATATATATATATATATATATATATATATATATATATATATATACATATATGTGTGTGTGTGTGTGTGTGTGTGTGTGTGTGTGTAATGCATCCTAGTTGGAAAATGATTCATTGGCTAAAGAATCAAGAAAACAATCAATGAGACAAACAACAAAAAATATTTTATTCAAGATAA